>CAVNYN010256621.1:0-10787 GCA_963692815.1 Nyctanthes arbor-tristis | reverse complement strand
GGCCAAAGTGCTGCCATTTCTGGCAGCGTGAAATGGGAAGGAGACTCCTTCCTATTTGTGCTGCCAGAATGGCAGCAGGCAGTACTTTGGCCGCTGGAAACGGTAGCCCAGCCAATGTTGTCGTTTTCGGTGGCCAAATGGAGGGAGTCTCCCCCATTGCTGCCATTGGTGGTGGGGTTGTGCGTTTTCTTCTTTTTTTTTTTAGTTTTTTTATTATTTTTCAACCTTGTTTTAAAAAATTTTAAAAAGTTTAAGAGGTATAATCGTTTTTTTATTAAAAATTTTGTGGAATAGTGTAAAAAAAGGGACGATTTGTGTGAATTTATCAAAAATTGGGGGCTGTGGGGTGTCTTAACAAAGATTGGGGACGAAATCGAGACTTAACTCAAAGGTTAGGTCGATTTGTGAAATTAACCCTTTGTGAAATTAGCCCTTTGTAAATAGGGGACAAGACCCTCTGTAGTCTAAAAACATTCTAATTAGCTCTCAAATTTTTAATCGAAGGTTCAATTTTCGTTCTTTACCATCACTTTCTAATATAAAAAAAAAATTGTAAATAGAGAAATTTACAAAATGCCCCTTATGTTTGTAATGTATTTACAACTCGACAAAACACACATTTTATCAGAGAAATTAAAAAAAAAAACTTATTAAGACAGAATTATCATTATTTGTAAAAAACGAATCAAACCTCATCTATTACGTAATATAACGCTTTACATCACATTATTCTTCAAAGTATTAATTAATATTTCTTTTATCAGAAATTATTTTTTTAGAGATAAGGTATGTAATTTATAGATACACCATAGATAGAGGGTTTTTTTCTTTCTCGTTTTTTTAAAAATTTTCCTAATTAACATTTTGAAGAATAGTGAAATGATACGGGAAATATTAGATAACATAATATATGAGGTGTAATTTAGTAACAAATAAGCGTAATTTCATTTAAATAAGTAATGTTTTAAATTTTTTTTTTCATTTTTTCTTCGGTAAAAAGTGTTTTTTTAGTACTAAATGAAATACAATATGTAAATTGTAATTTCTTATAACACAATATGTAAATTGTTAATGCACTATAAACACAAAATGTATTTTATTAATTTCCCTTTGTAAATATTTCCACTAACGTTTTTTTTTTTTGTGAACGGATTTCCACAGACGTTATGAAAGGGTAAAAGATTCATAAATTGGTGCTGAGTGTCCAATTACTTTTTAAGATGCCTTTTTCAAGAAGATAAAATGATGAATTCTTCCTTTCCTAAAATTGGGCAAATAACAAATAATCCTCCCCATGGATGACAATCCTTGGCTACTAGTTGAGAGGAGAACAAGTTACAAATTGTCTTGTCCATAGATACTGCCATATCATTTTCTATAAGAGCTATTTAAATTACTCTTTATGAGCTTCTTAACCTCTTTATTAATATCATGATTTCAACTTCTTAAATTTTTGATATACCAAATATACTAATAAATCTAGCTAGAGTAGGGTAAGATGGATACATTTATAGCTTTGCATTCAAGTCGAATAATAGGAAAGGAAATAAAGGTGCGGACCATGATTGCTTTGCATGAAAGGATTTTTAAATTACTTAGACACGTATAAGCATCATTTTCAAATCAATTTTACTTATAAAAAAAAATTGGTCGATTTCAAAAATAAATAAAAATTGGTCAAATTACTAATATCCATATATTTTATGGAACCTGTATAATACTCGTATAATACTGCACAAATCTCTACCATTTAAGTCCACTTATTTTCTCTTTTATTTCTCATTAAAATGAGTTTGTAAAGGAGTAGAACTTGAATGGATGATTTTGTATTTATTACCGTTCTTCCTCCTGAGTCTTAGCCCCTTTGCTTTGCAAATGAAATTCTATACCTTAAACATCCTTTCATAATAATTCATAGAAAGCACAAAAGTTAGTGAATAGGGAAATGACTGAGAAATATGTTGCTAGCATACCCTTTGACTAAGGGACGAGCACATGGCTGATAATGACAGTTTTTCTACAAAAACTGTGTGGTCTCCATTGTGAAGACCCCCTAATTATTTTTAAAAAAAAAAATCCATAAATTGGTTCTTACTTTCTTACAATTGTAGTATTCATAAATAGTCGAGCGTGGTTTCCACAGAGAATTTAGTACTAATTGATACGTATGGATTATTTATTTATTTTTTTTTTTGGAGTTTTAACTTTTATGTAATATTTGATTTATGAACGTTGATTTTTTTTTTTGAAAGAATATGTGGTGAAAATACAAGTAAAGATTATTGAGAATTGCGAATTTATTTTTTTACGGAGAATATATAATTGGTATTGAAACTGGATGTATCAACTTTTGGTCTATGTAAAACTACTTCGAACAAGTAGAAACAGAAAAAACAGATTATAAAAGTGGTGAAAATATGATTTGCGTTTGAGAATTTCACCCAACATTTATATATTTGTTTAGTATAATTTGGGAGATCAAAGGGGCGGGGGGACACAAAACTAGAACAATTAACACTACAGAGTACTTTTTTACTAAGATGAGAAATGATCTAACACTAGATGTCTGGTTGCGTAATGGTACCAGACATTACGCCACCAGATAGTGACGTGAAACAACATCAACCACTAATGTGAACACATCACTACCCACACATTATATCAGTAGTTGATATTATACCACACTATATATTTAGTGTTGTAATAATACTAGACGTCTGATACTACATTATTTCTACTATTAAGACAAGCCTTCTTAATCACCCACCATATATATTATTTTATTTTATTTGATTAGATCATCTAATCAAATAAAATAAAAAATAAAAATAATCAAGTGTACTGTTGGACATGGGGGCAAAAATTATTTTCCTAAAGAGGAAAATTGGAATTGCAGGAAAGTGTCAAAACGTTCAACAAGCCGTAAGTCTTCTAAAAGTTCAACAAGCCGTAAGTCTTCTAAAAGATCGTCATAGTATAAAAGATTATCAAGTTTAACAGGCATTTTGAACACTAGTATTGCACATGTGCGTTACACAGAAAGACATTTTAAAAATAATAAGTAAAAATAGAATAGAACATCAAGTAACGAATATTTAAAAATAGAAAAGAATCCAATATATTTCACTGTACTTTCAAAGTGAATAATCTCTAATACATTAATAAACTTGATGATATAGGCTTGTGTCAAATAATTATTCTCGATCCGACACCATATTGTATAACTTGACCATATAGCATCTTAATTAAAGCTTTTCCCCCTTCTTTTCATATATTGTGGAATCTTAAAATTCATTGGTTATGGCCTGTTTATTTAATTATTAAGTGAGTTAATTGCTTGCTAAATATGAGAGGAAATTAATAAAAGCTAATATTGTTCGGATGCATTTATAATTCCCCAATTTTTCTCGATGGATTAAACTAAAGCATTCAACACCAAGTCATTTTATCTTTCATTTTTCTTTTTAACATTTTTTTGACATAATAATTTAGGCCAAATTGTAAACACAGCTTCTATCATATATGTGAATCTAATGAACATGTTCTAATTAAACTTATAACAATACCCAACAAAGTATATACAAATAATATTTACGATATCTATAAAATATTTCCATATAGCTCGCTAAAAAAACTCAAAATATATATAGTTGGCAAAACTGATTCTGAGATTATGTATTACCAAAAAAGAGGTAATAAAGGCAAAAACAAGAAACTTATTCAAAAATAACCAAGATTTGAAAAAATTAATAAGAAAAATTTCAATGGATATTTTGAAAAGCTGACGACACATTGGTTGGATTCAAATTTTAATAAGAACCCAATTTAAATGAGTCTTTTCTTGATCCCTCAAGTCAAATTAAAGCTCTAGATTTTGAATAATCAATCCTCGTGATTGCTCTTTGTTGAACGCCATATCATTCAAAAATAAGTGTAAAAGCTTAAATATTATGCTCCAATGGTAAGAAATACAGTCTAATATGCTCCAATGATAAGAAATTCAGTCTAACACGTGGCCCTCAAACCAGTTGTATCCAAATCTTGTATTCTTCAACTTTATGAGAACGGCTATATCCTTGGAAACTTGAAACAACTATAATATTATAATAGATTTATATAATAGAAATTAGAGTAGGCATATTAATGTTCTTTGTTAAAATAAATGTGCCAAACCTATATAAAGAATTCACAAATAAAAGAATGCATGTATCTAGGAAAAATATTTGAAGTAAAAAGTACGGCTCCAATTCGAGATAGATAAAAATAATATATCTTAGTTTGTATTAGTCAACTAAAGCGACGACAATATAATATCCAGACAGAATAAGAGCTGAAATTTCCTATGAACTAATAGATCTACATTATAAATAAGAGAGATTGTGCCATATATTAAGTTGATAGAGTAAAGATAATTCAGAAAAATAAATAGTTGATAGATTTATTGAAAACTTTAATTCAAACGACCGAATTTTTTAAAAAATGGATAATCCAACTAATTGTTTCACCATACCAATATTTTTGTACATGTCTAATATCATCTTGAATTCACTTTAAGTATTTAGCCCAAATTCTTGAAGCCACCGCAGCCTCACCAAATTCTCAACCAAGCAAACCCTGAAATCAATAGTCCAAGTGCATATGGACTCCCTTTTGTGAAAGAAAATAAATCGCCAAGATTTTAGCATTGATTTAGGAAATTAAGATGCGTTATCGCAGATATCTTAGTGTTGATTCAAGAAATAAAAATGAGTATGACAGAGATTTTAAAATAGCAATTAACAATTAGAACAGTATATTAGGAAATAAGAATCTCCAGGCGCTCGAAAGGGAAAGATGGGAAGAAAGAGAAGGGAATTTGCAGTGAAAATTGGGGGAAAAAGTAGAGGCGGAGTTAGGAATTTTTCTCAGTGTGGTCGGATTTTTTTTTTTAGAGGTGTGGTTAGAAATTTTACATATGGTCTAATGAAAAGATATCCATGTAATAACTAATAAACACAAATCTAATAAGAGTATCCTTTCAAAACAAATATATATAATAATATGTGCATATTAGGATGTACAGATTCCCACATCGGATTACATAATAAAGTAGAAAAAGGTTGATTATTATAAAAGTAGATGTTAAAAATACAATTTTCAAAGAGAATTAAATTGTGTCCCACATCGGGTTGATAGCAAACATTGACTGATGGTGTACCTTATAAAATTAAAATGAAAAATATGTGATTTAAGGCGGATGAAATCTCACATCAGATTAAAAATATAATATTATTTGACTGATTCTATATAAAAGTGAAAGTTATAATGCATTTAACAGAATTTTTATTTGCCCAACTATTGATTTTCAATCCAAATGCAGTTAAAAGCTTCTTCCTATAAAAAGATAATTGATTTTGGGCTTGTGAAAACAGTACAGTCGGGTCAAAAATTAAAGGGGCCGTGGCAGGACAGTGTTGTCCATGGAATGCGCTGGTCCTTAATAGGCTCCGTTCTTGGGAAAAAGAATGGAAAACATGCACATCAGAAAAGGTACCGCAATAAACTGACCACGACAGTTACAAAACTGAAATGAACGGGAAAAATATGAAGGCAACTTAAGTGCCTATATATATATATATATATATACATGTCTCACGGGTCATGACACCAGGAAAGAATATATAGTACTACTTACATTAGGCGAGATTACAGAAGGAAAAGAATTGTATCCCTTATGCAGTACCGCACACTCTTTAGCAAACATGTAAATTGTAATGAACAAATATTTAGCTATCTACACTCGTAAAGATTACAGTATCGCTTGCCTGTTTATAGTATAATGTACAAACAGGAAATAGTCTGACGTTTCATATTTCAAAGGTGTGAGTTCTCTGGAGCAGCATCCGGCAGTGAAGATGGCAAGGAGGCACCGCTAATTCTACTGGGTGCGGGGGTATTTCTTCGAGACTGGCGTTTGGTCGGTACCAGCACACTCCCCTCTAACTTTTCGTTGTCATCCTCATCTTCATCTTCATCTTCGTTTTTGAAAATGGGATGAGCGTAAGCACGTTGAAGATATGCTTTTAGATTCAGGTTCGGTTCTCTTGCACGTTCTAAGGTATCTTTGTTCATTGCTTCCTGCGATCCAGAATGGAGAACGTAAAACTAAAAATCCTGACAAGTATGTTAACAATTAAAAAGAGCAATCCAAGGGACAAGATGCATGTGTATCTATAAAGCTCATCTCAAAGATTATGAAAATAATGTGAAAATAAAAATGTTATCACAAAATTGTTCTGCAACAAGATTGTATGACACATTATGTAATCATTGCATAACTTCATCTAAAATTTAAGCTATTAGAGCATCTCCGATGGTAGATTCTTTAAATAAAAGATACTTTTTTAATTTGAAGAGCCAATGCATAAAAATAGTCTCTTAGAGGCTCTTTTATTTTCAACTTTTTAAAATAAAGTGTATTGGGCTCTCCAAATTCACTCAATTATTTAATAGTTATAGCCTCCAATGTTCTTTTTCCAACTATATTTGAATTGATTGATCATTAACATTTAAAAGAGAATATATCAAAGAAAAGATAATATAAAGTAATAAATGCTGATAGAATTTAACAAAATAGAGTCAAAATAGAGAGTGAATTGGAGCATATAAAAAATTGGAAAATACTATTTTGTAAGTAATGATTTAGGTTATCTTTTACAAAATGAGGTAAATTCACAGTCTTATCCTATGTGTATTGTGTAATTGGGGAAAAATAATTTAACGAGAAGACAGTGAATTTACCCTATTTTGTAAAAAATTACCTGAATGTTACCTACAAATAGCGGGACTTTTAACAAATTATACTCTATAAATTTGCAGTTACTTTCTAAAACACAAAAGATGCATCTTTATAAAAAGAGTCTCTTAGAGATGCTTTTAAAAGAGGACACATGATTAAAAGATCAAATTTAGTTTTTGACACACCCCTCCCGTGTAGGTCAGATTTTTTCATCAAAAGTGTATACATGGACACTATTTTCACAAACAGGTGATGGTGAGACTTATAACTCCTGGCCTAGAAACTTGAGATGTTATAGAACAGAATTTCCCCCTTTTTTTGGCTGGTTTCAAACACTTTGGAATATAAACTCCAAATATCGCTTTTCCAGAGCCCTGTTCTCCTTAATCAGCTGTCTTCTAATCATTTATGGCAGATCATTGTTAAATACTTAATGTGAACCTTCTTGATTGTCTCTCAAATGAATGGCTAGCACTTAAATTAGTTAGGTAACTGTAACATACATTCCACGTATATAAGCTCTGATACGCCATGCATAAAGAACCCAAAAGTTGTCTAGTCAAACTGAAACACAAAATTCATGACGAATTTTAACCCCAGCCGGCTGACATGTAGCAAGTAGGTTGGGGGTGTAGAGCGAGGCATGTAGCAATAGGGTTTTTTTATTGGTTCCGTAAGACGAGAGACCTGCGGTTGGCAAAAGATTTCCTTTTTTTTTCCCCCAATTCATTCAACTCAATACTAAGAGATTTTGCTAGAACATGACCAATGTTGTCTGACAAAGTACAAGGCATAGCACCACAAATCTCTCTCTCTCTCTCTCTCTCTCTCCCCCCTCCCTCTTTCACTCACACGCGTGCACAAACACACACACATACACACACAGAGACAGAGACAGATACTTGGACATTAAATAAAGGTACGTTTTCAGATGGAGATTTCAGGAGAACCTGTAAAGGGTATCTGATGAAAGCTGGTTCACTAAATACTTGGACACTAAACTGGTTCTCGCCCCCCTCCCTCCCCCCTCTCCCTCTTTCACTCACACGCGAGCACAAACACACACACACACACACACAGAGAGACAGAGACAGATACTTGGACACTAAATAAAGGTACGTTTTCAGATGGATATTTCGGGAGAACCTGTAAAGGGTATCTGATGAAAGCTGGTTCATAACGGCCTTTGCAGAATATGTGAAACCAGATTGTCAAAACTGGAAGTGCAATAAGGAATGGTGCTGAAAGAACAGCCTTTTTGGTACTCATTAGTCCCATTAGAACTAGCTGTGAGAAGACCAGAGAAAATATTATACGCCCATGAACATCTGGCCAAAATGCAGCAGCACTTTCATACTCCTGATTGTAGACATTTATTATCTGCATAATCGGAGATCCTTCATCAGAAACTAGTCAGAAATATGTCACCATAGATAATTTCATTATTCTATTATTTCATAAGTACGTAAGCATTAAGTATTTGACTGAAGAATACTGCCCCCCCACCAACCCCACCCCAAAAGGGGGAAAAAAGAAAAGAAGTCAACATTGTCTTACAAAGTGAACTTGACCAAAGACTACAAAAAAGGTAGTGATTATATGATTGGGTAGCTAACCTGGCATTATAATCATAATAAGACACGATCTCTCGCTCCCTCTCCCTCCCCCCCCCCCCCCAACCCAAAACCCTTCTCTCTCCCTCCACACACTTACTATGAGAATGCAGGGTTTAAGTTAGCTCCACGAAACAACCATAAATTAGCTTCTTTTAAGCTTTTCTTGATTGCTACTATGGATGAGAAGCAGATCAAATCTGTAATTCTGGACTCAGCAAAAGAAAATAAAATAATTGATTACCTGGTGGCGAAATACCAAATATGCAAGGCCAAAGAAAACCAAGATGAAAGGAAGTAGAACTGGAGTCACCACGGCATAAATGAGGCCTAGGAGAAAATACAACTGTATTTGAGGTTCACCGGTATCAAAATCAACACTTCCGGGATCCATTGCCTCCTCTCTATCCTTTTCGGTCTTCACCAAGAAAAAGTTCTTTAAATGGAAGAATATAAGTGGTTTCAGTCTCAAAATCTCCCCCGCAATCCCAGCCCATCCATCAACCATTATATAAGTAATGAAGAACGTTGCTTTCATTGGTATTGCAACACCAATTGTTCTAGGAATGCTACAACAGAAAACCGCAAGAAGTCAGATTTATAACCTCAAATAATAGCATGACAGATAAATGTTGAGAACTGTGAGTAATACATCTAAGAGTCTAAGAAAAAGAAGATGACAATTGACTTTATGTTTGAATAACTTACTCATTTGCAGACTGATGGAGAAAACTGTCAAGTTGTTCGAATGCAGATCCTGCTATGACGCTTCCAAGGAAAACATTCACAAAAATGAAGATAAAATATTTAAATGCAGATCTTCTCTCCAGGGCTGATATACTGAAATAGCCCTCAAACTTGGACATCAGCATTAGTATTGTTGGTAGAAGTATGAGGAAAATCTTCAAAGCAATCCCAGGTAGAAACCCTTGGATGAAAGACTTGATGAAACGTCTGCAGTAGAATGAGTTATTAAGGAAAGAATAACAAACAACTGTGACCAACGAACAAGCATAAACTACATGAGTTACACTCACATGCCAGTAATTGCCTTCAAAAATGGTGCTTTTCTCTCAAGACCCTCGATATTTGCAAGAGATTGTACAAATGTGATGGGGATCATGAAGAAAAATGTGAGGAAGAAGAAGGCAACAGCAATGATAAGCCTCCTAACGGTCAGTGAAACATAGGGAATTGCCAGATTATTCCAGTAGACATCTCGTGGCTCTGAAGCCCACTCTGTCAACCATAAAGTCGGATTTCTAGATTGCTGAGTTTGTGCACAAACAGCAGCACCCCACCGAGTTTTAAAGGAGACAAATGCTGCCGGCATGATACAGTTAGGATCTGTTTTAACCCTTTCTCGCTCTTCCTCTATCTGCACGTAAAATTATGCTTTTAATACAAATAAGAAAAGCTATCTACCCAATAGGATGGGGCAAGAAGAGACATTATTCTAAGTGCAGCAGAAAATTCAAATTAATACCAACAGATACAAGCAGCTGGTTGTGTGGTAAGGAATTGTTCAGGAGAAGTGATTTTTGCTTATTCTGAGAATTTGGATAAGGGTACTATAGTTGATGCTGAAGTTAGGGCTATTCGAACTGGTTTGAAAATGTGTATCAGCAAAGGGATGGCTAAATTAACGTTGGAATCAGATTGCCAAGTTACAGTTGGCTATGTTAGCAAGGGTTGTGGGTCACAGAAGTTGCAATATGAATTGACAGATATCAGATTGTTGGGTAGGAAATATGGGATAAAATTTAAGCTCATTTGGAGGGAGGCTAACAGTGTAGCAGGGGATTTACAAGAGTTTGCCAAGACAGGCCATAGCTGCGTGGGTTTGCAAGAGTTTTAGCCTGAAGATTTACAAGGTAAAGGGATGATCATGACGGAGCAGGGGATTTCTTATGTTAGACTTTTGAATTGTATTGAATGATTTGTTGATTTTTTGATCAAATGTGTCATAGTTTGGGATAGGCAAAGTGTATCAAGGAGTAGTACTCCTTTAGCTTTGATGCATTGCATTGTTGCTTTTATTTTAATTAAAAGTTGTAATGTTTGATTGGGAGGTAAGGCTCATCACATCCCCCCTCCCCAAGATGTAACGTTGTTTTTGCGTGAAATAAAATTGTATCTCGGGCTTGAATTTTTGAGCCGAGATACTTCCCTGCCCCAAAAAAAGAAAGAACAACAGGTATAAGCTTGAATGGGGACACACAAAAACATAAAAGTTAGAAACAAATGAAGGATTATTTCCAGATGCAGTAGAAAAAGTGAAAAAATTCTTTGATCTTTTCATCTCAAAACATACCACCATACCTTTCACCAAAAAAAGTAAAAAAATATAAAAACAAACAACATAAGTGATAATATACTCCCCCCCCCCCCCAAAA
>CAVNYN010256588.1:0-16026 GCA_963692815.1 Nyctanthes arbor-tristis | reverse complement strand
GTGGATCCACTTAATTGAATTGATATGAATCTGGCGCGCACCACGGGTAGTAGTTTAACTAGTGATAGGGCCCTTTTGTGCATTGAAAAGCTTTGTACATGCAATGATTTTTTTGGAAATGAGTTTTATAAACGAAAGGTGAATCAAAGGATTTTGTTATTCACTGAGTACGTTGTACTCACTCCCCACTTATTACAATTTTTGTAGATAATTGGAGTTATAACAAGTGAAAAGCAGGGCAAGCTGGATGCTGGATCATGCTCGCGAATGGGAGTAGAGTTGTGCATGTGGTGTAAACATGTTCTTGAAACTATCACGAATTTAATACTTTTATGCCCATCTCTATAATATATATGTTTTACATCTTATAACATATAAGACAATAGAGAGATATAATCTTTATATTTAATTGAATTCTACTTTTCATTGTAAAAGTTTTCTAATGATTTGGGCACACCTTGGTAATCAATGAAATATATCTATCAAGACAACTTCTTGTGTTCTATATATTTCTTGAAAAACCTAGCTTAAATGTTTCTTTAAGAGATTGACGATTTGTTAACTTATAAAATTATCTTTGTCTATTAAACTCTGTAAGATAAGATAAATTGAATTGTTCCGCACGTCCCGTCCCCGTTATTTGAATAAAAGCTTTCGCTACAGAATTTGTAAATTACCATAAGATATTAGGAAATATTGTAAAGTTAGCGGGGGCGTGACAACATGTGTCAAGCCCCCGCTATTTTATCTATTATTATTGAATTTATTAAGTTTTATAGCGGAAGTAACCAAAGCGAACAAAAGTATTCTACAATGCAATAAATGGCCAATATATATATATATTTATAAAGGGATAGCATACTTAGTAAACTTATTAATATAAAAGTTATTAAGCCCATATATTATCTCTAGGAATATTTATAATCAAAGTACATTCCCGTAACTTCAAGATTGGCTTGCTCGGCAAATATCTCGCGTTCAATTATCTACAAGATTGGAGGAAAGGGGAGTGAGTACAATGTACTCAATGAGTAATAAAATCATTTGATTCACCTTTCATTTGAAATATTTATTTTCAAGAAAACCATTGAATGCACTTATTTTGCAATTTGTTTAATCATTTTTTTTCGTAATATCATTACATAGGTTGCTTTCTTTTCATTAATAACAAAATCCTTTGATTCACCTTTCTTTTTGAGAAACTCCTTTTAATCAGAAGTTCAAGAAAATCATGAATTTCACAAAGCTTTTGGATGCACAAAAGGGCTCTATAACTAGTTAAACTACTACACGTAGTGCATACAAGATTTATATCAATTCAAGTGGATCCACAATTGAATTCCGGTTGACCCCTACTGGAATTCCCACATAGACGACAAAGACAAGCCACCGTGCTATTCATTACCCATCTCAGTATCATTAGGCGGCTCCTAGCATAGAGAAATACCATATAGCAAAGCAAGACGAGTATGGCATTAACTAATGATTCAAATGCAAGAAATCACTTTTCTTTCCAATGCATCAAAATCCATATTCATTTCATGGAAGACTTTAAGAATGCTTGAAAGGGAATCAAAGCATTAGTTACTCGCTTCTTGATTATCGAAAGATTCTTTGAATAATTCTAAAAGGAAAAGTGTCTCTAAAGCCTTGATATTCCTCAATTAAAGTTGTTCTTCAAGTTGGAATTTTTCTATATATGGAAAAGAGTCTCTTTCAAGTGAAAAACTAAGGCTATATTTTTTTCGTGATTCAGTTTTCTATTTTTCAATTTTCAATTTATTTTCAATTTTCTATTTTGAGAACTTGTTTCAGATTTCCGAAAATGCGTTTACCTTGTCATTTTGGAAAACTATTTTAAGAAACACAAAACTAGAAGACATGTTCTGTTTAACATTTTGAGAATTTATCTACTTGTTAAGTAAATTAAATAATTTTGTTCTTTCCCTAAAAAAAAATTATTTTGTTGTAATGTATCATTACGAAGATTAAAATACGAAATTTTGCTATAGTTTGTTCTAAGGAAAAAAAATAAAAAAAAATAAACTAAATTTAGAAGCATAGGATACATGAATAAAATTTCAAATAAGTGATTGAAAAATTATGAAATATTGTGATTGTAAATGAAAAAATTATACCGAATAATTCAATAGACAATTATTTCATGATATTCATGATTAAATGCCAATGGATTAAATGAAAAAAAAGTTGGAAATCATTTTAGTAAAATAAATATAGCAGGCTATCATTGCCTTATTGAGTAGTCATTCCACAACTCTATAGCAATTTGATCTCTAACTTGTACCATCTGAGCTGTTTGACTTGCATAAAAATGTATGGGTTCTTGGTACTTAAAATACGATAAAATGATTTATTGCATAATATAGTATAAAAAATAGTGATATGAGTAATTGTAATAATAGAAATAAAAAGGAGAAAAGAATAGCAATTGCTTATGGGAATTTGTGATTCAAGTGCACTACGCTTTACCAGCCCCATCGTCTTCCTCAACGCCAATCACTATTGTTGCAGAAAACATCAAGCAAAACTATCAAAAAAAAAAAAAGAAAAAAATTCCGCCCCTAAATTTATGAATTTAGGCTATTTGTTCTGACAATCCAACAACGCCGGTGAGTGTATAGAGAGAGATAAATGATATACTACATACTAAAACAACAAATAAAAGGGAGAGAAACTTACTACGTTGATTTGTTTTGGATTCTGAGAGATCGATGGCAGCCTTAGAGAGCAAATGATGGAGAGATAAAGCCGTCGTAATTGATTTGGTGGAGGGAAGGGGGTAGGAGGGGGACAGATGAATAGGTTGTAAAATTAGAGAAGAGAGAAATTGGAATTCACATAACAATACATTTCCCGCATTTTGATTTAAGTAGCGTGTTTTCATTAAAAACTCTCAAAACGACTTTTTATCATTTTTTGTTTTCTTTGTTAAAATGTTCCTTGCTTTTTAAAATTCGTTTTTTGAAAATATTAAAGTAAATGCGTTTTCAATGTTTTAAAAAACTGGAAACTAAAAACAGTCTCAAAACAGAAAAGAGAACATGCCCTAAGTGTTTGGTGGGTTTTTAGGGTTGTTTTCCTCCCTACACTATTTATGGACAAATTTTCTCTTTTACATATATTTAAAGGACTTGAGATTCACCAAGAAGCTAGATATAGATGCATGTGGAGAGGAAGAGAGAATATAGGATAGGTTGAGATTTTTGGAGAAAGTTTGAGGTCCCCTTGGCCTATTTATATTAGTTAGGATTTAATTGTTTTTAGTAAATCTTTGAGTTTCGCCAATCACAGCGTGACAAGTGGCACAATTGGCACCATATGTTGGAAGAGGCAACATGGCCAAACGTGGTTCATTCGTTTATTACTCGAGAAATTCTTATACTTTGTGCTGTCTTGTAATTAAAGTCACTGTACTTTGATTCACATTAATCAAGACCCATATTCTTACTTTGGGTTTCATTGAAGTAACAATCTTTTAAATCTTGCAATTCAAGTAGTTTTTACAATGAAATTTTCAAGTAATTATTCAATTGTTGTCAAAATATCGATTACGTTGTTTAATTTATTGTTAGATTTTTGCCGGATATTACAACATGCCACTAAGTCTTGATTTAACACCTTCACTGTGGATGCTCTAACTTGTGGTCGGCAGGAATTGAATCTAGAAGTTTAAGAATTCCAAGACCTCACCTTAAGGTCCTTAACTAATTGGGTTTGGTCTTATTGATTTGATTTTTTTCTTTTAGATGTGGTGACTTCTACCATAAATCACGTCAAATAATATAAACTTCATATAATGATGTCTTTGATTATTTGATCTATCTACCTTTGAAAAAAAAAATTGTACTCTAGATTAGACATTTTTTACCATTAAAAAATAATGTGTTCAATGGTTTTAATTTAACAATAAATTATGTTTTATGAATCAATATGTCAGTATCTAATATTACTAAAAAAATAGTGCAAAGTATAATACTCTTAAAGTACTAAAATCTTGTTGCTCGCAATATTTCAATTAATCAACACAAATAGCGTCTCAAAGACATTGAATTCTCTCTTGATTACTGTAACACATGTGTTATGTAGCTATTCACTATCTAGATCTTATGAATATAGCAAATGTTTGGCAAATCATTTAGTGAGGATTTGATTATGATTTTCAATTAAAATGAAAAAAAAATAATTTAAAAGCCGTTTGCAATTTCATTTCAATGAGTTTTAATGAGAAATAAGAGAGAGAATGAGTGATGTTAAATGATGGAAATTTGTACAGTATATGCATGTCCCATGAAATATGTAAATGTGATTGGTTTGATCAATTTTTATTTAAAAGTATAATTGATTTGCAAACATGGGCTTTATTAGGTGAAACGAGTGATCATTTAAAATATATGTGATTATAATTGGATAATTATCAAATAAATGATAAATCTAAATTATAATGAGAAAAAGAAAACGTGATACAAACCCCAAAAATTTTTCAAACACCATACATATAGGCATAATACTTATGATTCGACGTATTTTTAGCCGTTGATGTGATTTGAAAGTGCAATAATAATGTGCTAATAACATGCCATATCCTACGTGCCTTGACTTTTTGGTTAGGGTTTTCAATATCATGAATGAGTAGTGTGTTTGTGTTCCACGTATTTATAACTCGAAATTATTTCCCTAACGTGTGCTCTTCCGATCTAAAGGGCACATATGGAAATTGGTCCGGCTAAGTACGGAACTATCAATAGATCCAGGGGTGTAGCCCGGATTTCTGGCAAGTGCGGTCAGAAAAATTTTTTTGGACAGGGCAGTCGCTGATCACAAACCATAAGAAAGAGAAAATACAAAATATTTCAACAATAAAATCAACTACAAATACTGCACCTTACAACTTTTCTTTATGAGTTTCATAGTTTGAATTTGCTTTAAAACCAATTGTTCTCTTTCGCTTTGTGCTCTCCTCAACTTTTTTTGATTTCTCCAAAATTGTGTTTATGCTCTCCTACTCCTCAACAACATTTTCTTGAAGAAATTAAAATAGCTCCAAGTATAAATTAAGTAACCAATAATCAATCCCACAATCTATTTAATATTTATAATAAATTCCCCCCCCATATTGAACTCTATACTACTAACATATTCTAAATAGATGAAAATAAATTATATTGTTCACTATATGCAACAATCTTGATGTTTTATCCATTCAAGCATCTCGATATTTTATCCATTCAGGCATACTCGATATTTTATCCATTTAGTACACTTCAACACTCTTGCTTCAATTTCAGTTCTTAATAATCCAAAGAGAGAAGAAAAAGTAGGAAAAAGGATAGCCCCAATTTATATATCAAATAATCACAACACAACACTTACTGATCTACATATCTATCCAAAATCAAATATCAAACCAAAATTAGCTATCAAGATGAACCCAGAAAACCAAAAATCAGGTTTTACAAAATGCCATAATCAGGTTATATGTTATTACCTGTACGACCGTCATATGCGAGCTAATTCTGGTCATGTTTCGTCATCATATTGTCGTCGGAACTTCGAAGTTTGATTTTCTGAAGAGGGGTTGACTTCGTGTCAAGCAGCAGAGCGTGTCGTAATCTTTGCGTGTTGGGAATTAGGAATGCTGAAAACGTATTCCATTTTTATTGGGTTGGATCACTATCTTCTTTGTTTTCCGTTTTTATTGGATTGGATCACTATCTTCTCTGTTGGGCTCAAGCTGTCAAGCATGTGACTGGCCTGGTTACACAACCCAAAAAAAAAAAAAAACTGACTGAATTAGTATTTTGGGCCAGAACTGAGTGCGGTCTGGCCCAAAAGTTATTGGACTGCTCAAGAATCCAGTACGGTCAATGGACCGCACTGGTCCTTAACAAGCTACGCCACTGAATAGATCGTACAAGTGTTGCAACTTCCATTTCCACCTATCTTTCTGGAGAGAAACGTCAGATGGTATATATATACGGAGCAAAATTTGCATATTGGGACTTGAGGTATTAATGTAGAAGAACATTAGTCTACTTCCTGAAAAAGGGAGTTAAAGCGGTCTCCAATCCTTTAAAATTGTTGCATGGTCACCTCAGGTATTTACTGCCCTGCGATTTTTCGAGTTATGGGGCCAAATAATGTGGTCGTGTAGTTGAATCATAAACTACTCTCAAAGCAAAACTAAAATAGAAAGAACAAGTGTTCACCCTTTAACTTATAAATTCTCAACCAGTGAGCTATTTGAGTATAAGCACGACTAGTATAGTACAAATGCAATTCACGGCAAGAATAACTATAAAAATTATAATCAATAGGAAGCTACAATAAATGAGTAACATTTGAATATCAGTGAAAAATATAAAATCATGAATTCATTTCAATTGAATCAATAGAAGAAATAAACTTAGTCCTGGTAGAGTATCAAACTATTCAAATAGCAATTTAAATTCATCTTAGTCCGGGTAGAGTTTCAAACTATTCAAACAGCAATTTAAATTCATCCAATAGTCCTTACGTTCATATGCTTCCATGGAGAAGTTTTATCACCATCAATTAATTTTTGCATCCTTAAATTCATCAATAAATCTACAAAAGAGATAAAGGATATTAATCCATAAAAGCATAACATGTGGGACAAAAATTCCATTGTAATACATGTGAAATAGTTGCCCAATAATAAAATCTCAAAATTATTAATGGTGGAGTTCAATTATTAAGAGTTAGATTCAATACAGTTGGTGATATAGAATACATGAGTGAATCGGTTGCCCAGTAATAAAATTCCTTTTAACGATAATAACATCTATATCCATATCCATCCATATATCCATATATATATTCTTAAAACAAGGGTAGTTGTGCCTATAGGCACTGCAATTTGTTCGTCTTTTTTACGCGGTGTCTATGTGTACAGCTATATTGCGGTAACCTTCATATTTTACCGTAGCCATCTTTTTTCTTCTTTAATTAACTACCCTTTTGTTTCTCCCTCCCATATCTATTGCTTCAACTTTCCTTCTTTTTGTTCCAATCTTCTTCAATCCTTCCTAAATTCTTTTTTTTCCTTGGATTTTGATTTAATAATTCCATCTATAGAGTTTCAATTTCTAACCTAAATTAACCGTGTATAATCATTTTTATTCATGCAATTATTATGTAATTTTCACAATCAATCCATAGGAAGATTCTGCAATGACCGGCAAAATGTCCTAAAAAATACATTTAGAGAGTTCACTTTGATAGATAAGCTGGGAGTTCAATACGGTGACATAGGATTCACCAATCTATTAATTAACCAATTTATCACATAATTAATCAACACATTGATCGGATACTAAAAAATTGAACAATGCAATTTGCCTAAATGTAAAAGGAATAAAATAATTAATGTGCTATATATGGGTTTTACGACACTAATAATTTTTTCTTATTTGTATTCTAATTTTAATCTAACTTAATATATATTTCTCCTTATAAGAAACAATGAAAGGCAAACCCACTAATAAATGTAAATTCTAAATTTTAGTAGGTATATATTCGTACGTCTAAAATATCCTGTAATACTATGATGCTTAGATTAAGTTCTTTAACCGCGTCATGAGTTATTCACTATACAAGTGTTATTTAGGTCAAAGTATTTGAAATTCTTGTTTTGGTAAATAGTGAGAAGGAAAGCTCCCTCCTAGCTAGCCTTGCAAGAATGGGTTACTAAGGGTCGGTTTGGCTACCATTTATAAATGAGTTTATTAACAAAAAGATTTAAAATTTAAATTTTACTTAGGTCGTGTAACCTAATCTAATCACGTCGATTTTTTTTTTTTTTTTTATACAAGGGGAAGATAGGGGGAGGGAAGGGAAACATGAGAGGGAAATGTGTGGTTCGTGTCCGTGACTTCCTACTTGAAATATAAGAATTTAACCATTACAACACATGTTCAAACTACAAGTCACATTGGAGTTAATGATTAAAATATTGTAAAGACTTACACATCAAAAAAGTGGTTTAATGGTATGTTCTCTCACGTGTTTAAAATTGAAATTCACACTCATTTATAAGTGAAGTTGATTTATATAAATAATAATAATAGCCATACACTATAGGTAAGGTAAGTTTTACTTGCCTGATGATTGATTGTTTTATTGTGATAAAATGCTTTTATTCAAAATTTTGTATGAAATTTCCTTATAATTGTTTTTCCTTGTGCAGAAAAATTCGTATTTCTTTATCCAGCATCATCAATTTGGGGGCATCTATGGATATCAAACCCATGACGTTGTTTAAGAGCCAAATTTATACTTTCAGCTCGTATCAAATCAATTTTTTAGAAATAATTTCTTAAAGTGTGACATATTCTTTTTATTTATTTTTAGTACAAGGAGGAATTATAGGGGAGGGAATGATGATTTGAGCCCGAATCAAATATAAAATATACCAGTAAGAGGGTGTTTTTACTAATAAAACAAGCCCATTAGTCAAGTGATGTATTTATTTATTTACTAGATTTTCATTCATGCACTGCACGGGAAGATCATTTAATATTATGTAATAATAAAATTCAATACATTAACTAGACCTAATAATCGTGATATGTCAAACTATTTAGGTCAAAATTTTAAGTTGGAACGTATATTTTATAAATGAATTTTTTTATATGATATGTCAAACTATTTGTATCAACCCAACACTTTGTACATTAAAAGATTCGTCTAAAAATATTAACAATATACGTGTAATAAAAATTGCGTATGATTATAAAGTAAATTTGACATATAATCTACAACCTTACACTTTGTAGTAATTGAGTTTCCTATTCGATTTTTTTTTATGTCATAGAACCAATAGCCAATAAATTCCCACATGAGGTTCTTATGTACCGTTTTTGTCCAAAAAATCACTAAATCTCATTAAAATGATTTTTATAACCTCACAAAGAAACAAAAATTAAAAATGATATTTATATCTTACTCTTTAAGTAATAATAACAAATAAAATTTAAAATAATTAAAAATGAAAAATAAAATAATTTATTCACCGCCTTACACATATCTAACTACCCGTCCCACTTCCAAATTCAAAAACCAAGTTGGAGAAATACTCTAATTTTGCCATCCTAGCATAAAAGAGAAGTTACTAATCTCCCCCAATTTCATGGAGAGTCAACAATTCAATTGAATAACTCGATAAGGCCACGATAGGGAAATATTATAATATTTTTATGTAACATGTTATATATTCTATACTCAATCAAGAATTCAATTCTTTTTTAGAATAATCTGATACTAATTAAAATTCATATCCAAGGCCTTGTTGACGAATGAGAAACAAAATTGAAAATAAAGCATTAATTAATTTCGTTAACAAAATTAGCAGTAAAATGAAAAGAAAACTAATAATAATATAGATGTAAAGATCCAATTTAAATGCTTAACTCGTAGTCCAAAAAAAATCCATCAAATCAAAATACATAAATTCATAATTATTCAAAGACTTGTTAATTTTTAATATTGCCTTTATCAATTGTTTCTATATGAAGAATGTTTTATGTCAAGGATCTTTGTATACGTTTTTCTAATTAAACATTGTTCTGTGCTTTTTATTTCAGAGTCTAATGCATTAAAAATGCTATTAATTAAAGACGACTGCTTTCCTCTTGTGTGTGTCTATATATATATATATACACACACACACGCATGACAAAATTTATCATATAAACTCGATTTATTAATAGTTATATTTGAAATTAATTATTAATTTTTATCTTATATATGTTTGAATAAATTTCTGATACTATACAATTGACTACCATATGTCAAACTAATTAAAATTTGAACAACTGAAAATTAAGAAATGTTGCTAGATAATTAGCTTAATTCAGTCCCAGATTCTTGACATTTATGAATTTTTTATTGTTTTGTATTTGTATAACTACATCTACATAAAAGCATCCACAATGTTAGTGTTAAATTTAACTTGCTACATGTGCAAAAAAAAGGAGTTTTAAGTGATTGTTAAATGACATCTAAGATACTAAATGTAACTATTGATTTCTCACACATTAGAGGTGTTAAGTTTTACATATTGAAGGTGTTAAATTAAATTTAAAACAAAAAGTATTGGTTATAGATATATAATAATAATAATAATAATAATATATGCCCGATAATTGGAAGGGATGGGGGAGAGAAGACTGTATAATTGATTTTAGACAAATCATATCAATAACTATAAAAAAAAAAGTTTAGGTTGTTATCCACAAACAACATTAGAAGAAGAGGATTTCTTTAGCAAATAATTTAGACGGGAACAAATGTTGATCAACTTTCTTCTTTAAATACATACATAGATTCATTAAAAAAACGTAATAATGATAGAAATAAAATGATATATATGGAGAAATATTAATCTAATTTCTATGAAAAATGTGTGGCTATCAAAGAGTGTAGGCAAAAAAAAAAAAATTCAAGATCTTAATTTCAGTGGGGAAAAAAAAAAGAAGACTGCGACTGAGCAGAGTCGGAAAGAGTAAATTCCAAATACCTTCGTCCGCGAGTCCTAGGTGATCAACTTTACAAACATTGAGGACTAATTTGCTTGATTTTGTAGAACGAGGACCAACTTGCTTTTGGAATAGCTTGGCACCAACAGTGAAATTTTTCTGTGCATAAACCTCTTGCTGTCTGAAGAACTCCACTGTTCAAATTCGGCGGCCCCGTTAAACAAATCATTCTCCTTCTCTGTTCCTTCTTCAAGTTTGCTTTTGATCTTCGTTTTGTTTTCCTTTGATTCTTAATCACTCTCGATTCCCTGTGCGACTCTACTCTGTAAATCTTCATCTTTTTTCTGTTAATAATTCCTTCGCTCCCTTTTCGTTTTAGGTTTTGATTCTTAAGGTCGAGTGAATCTTAGCAGCCCGTTCTGTATTTTTTTTTTTAAATTCTTTTGTAATTATTTTCAACCTGATAGTTAATTAATTATAGATATAAGTTTTTGTAAATATAGAATAATAAAAGGGCTCGAAAGTTGAAAACTCAGCTTCTATTTGATGATTGGATGGCGGAGACTCGGCGCTACGCACTTAATGCTCAATTAGGTGCTTTTTCTTTTCATCATCTCCTTCTAAGCTGCTCACCCCCTTTTTGTCTTTCTGAATTGTAGTTAAATGTGAGAAATGATGAGCAGAAGAAATAATTGTGAAAACATAAAGCACAGTTTCACGTTAGTTTCCTCAATCAAAGAATAAAGACTGTTATGTTCTTTTACTTTCTAACAGCTGGTACATGGCATGTAATCTTGGTTTAGTTTTTCGAATGATAATTACTTTGTTTTAGATTTATAGAATATTTGTTTAGTTCTTGGTAATATTAACTACGTTGTGCTCAAGGACAGGTGCAAGTTTATGTTATTGTTATGATTCTTTAGTTTGCCTTGTTCTCTACTAACCAGAAACTTCCATTAATCTTCTTTCACGAGTTCTCTTGCTGCATTTACATACTCAATTTTCAGTTCAAAACAAAGGAAATAGCTTAATTCTACATTTCAATGAGCTTAAGCTAAAAGCAGATGTGCTAGCTTAACTCCAGAATCCGTGCAATGTTCACTAGGAAAATTTGGATAGCATTGTACAGTATTAAGACGGGAAAAAAAGGGAAAAAAAAAAGGAACTCAGTTTCCCTAGAGTTTTATTTTGGTCTTGAATTACCAATATCTTCATTGCTGAAGCATTTCTTTCCTCATTTCTGTTTTTGTAATTTCTGTAACCATGTTGCAGATAAAACTGAAACACTGTTTAACAAAACATTGCTCTAACATGCCTTCAAATTTTTGTTTTGGACATTGAAAGGTTGAGAGTGAGAGTATAGGATGTTGCTTTTGTGGTGGGAAGTGAGATAAACAGATTGAAAAGATTTTTAAGACGTGTTGAAGGAGTTGTTAAGGAGACATGAGACCGTGGAGTAGGATTTCATGATAATAGGAGAAAGTGTTGAATTCATTGACCAAAATCTAATCTCCAAGTTCCCAAGACCAAGTGTTGTTCTGGTTGCAAATACCAATTTTCAAGTTTTGTATTCCTAAAGGGTTAATGAGTTGACCATAAATGAATAATTAAATCTGTTGTATATCCTCAAACATGATGCCTTAATGCCCTTTGATTTGTTTCGAGTTTCACATCAGATCTGATTATTTTACTTTTTCTATTTGTTCCCTTTTTCTTAAGAGAAAGCTTTTTGAACTCATATATCTAGATTGATTAACTGAGTTGGTGGTTTAATGCAGATATTCAACAGATACTAATAGAAGCACAACATCGCTGGCTTCGTCCTGCTGAGATTTGTGAAATTCTTCGAAATTATAAAAAATTTCGCATTGCACCAGAGCCTCCTAATAGACCTGCAAGTATGACTCTTATTATATAATAACTATCCATTTCAGTTGGTGACACTTGTTTCTAACGATTCCACTTACTCCTTTGATTTAATATCTACAAGATCAATTATTTATTCAATGGTTCCTACAGCTACTTCAGTTCATTTATTTGGTATGAGTTGAAGTCCTGCTTATTTGTCTTACAAGGGATATATGCAACTTGTGCTTTCTATCCCATCTTATAATCTCCTGATCTACACTAAGATTAGATCATCAATTTATCAAAAGTTGTATTGGTCAAATCTATTCTGGATGTTTCCAATGAGTCTCTGCATACTGAGGCTCGATGTGTTATGATAATCTTTTATCCACTTTTTCAGGTGGTTCACTTTTTCTTTTTGACCGAAAGGTGCTCAGATACTTCAGGAAAGATGGACATAACTGGAGGAAGAAGAAAGATGGAAAGACAGTGAAGGAGGCTCATGAAAGGCTAAAGGTAAGTGCTGCATGATGCTGCTCCACTTATGGACTTCAATTTTACCGCTATTAATCTGAATAACTGGCTTTGGCAGTTTATTCCATTTGTAATTTTGATGCTTCAAAAACAATGTATACATAGCGTAATATATATTTTTCTTCTCCAGTCTGGAAGCATTGATGTGTTACATTGCTATTACGCCCATGGAGAAGAAAATGAAAATTTTCAAAGGCGAAGCTACTGGATGCTTGAAGAGTAAGTTCTAAGTTTTGTCTGGCCTTTGAACTCTTACCAAATGCAAAATATTATAACCCACATTTGTGAGGAAAGAACTGATATAATTTGGTTTAAGAAACACACATAGTTATTCAAGTTGCTTTTGCATTTGTTTACTAGAAGCTTTTTGTTTCTGCTCCTTTTAATTCGAAAGGATTACAGAAATTCCAGTGCCTTACTGCTTGTGGCAACATGATTGAAACATGGTATATCCAACTATTATAAGTTGTTAGGTTCATTTGGAGGCGACTAAATTGTATAAATTGTGCAACGTTTATTTTTTCCTTTGGTGAAAATTTCTCCAATAGTTTCTCCTATGGGTACTTGGCCTCCTTTTCTTCATGTTTGTGCTAGATGTGCAAAGTGGGTTGGTCACATATCGCACAGCATGACCAAAGAGAATTCATGGTCCAACACATCAAGACTGGTCCATGGAAGGCCCTTTATGACCCAGCAAAATGTGATACTTAATACCCGTGGTTTGTGCATGGATGTATGTTTATTCATAGAACTACGGAGTTGGGAAAAAGTTACGCCTTGTATGGTTCTGCTTTCTAACAAATCTCTTCAAACTCAATTCCAACCACAATGCTCCCTACAAAATCTTATAGTATATGAATTCATAATTTTTCCTTACTTCTTAGACACACATTCTCTTAGATACTCACTTGTGAGCTGCAATGGCTTCAAGTTTCTATAACTTCTACTCATTTTTCTTCTTATTGCTGTGCTTTTCGTTTAGTGAATTCTGATTTTCTTTTTTTATGGCTGTTTCTGCTTCAGGGAGCTATCTCACATAGTTCTTGTCCATTACCGGGAGGTAAAGGTAATGACGGAATCCTGTCATTTTGTTCTGTCAAGTAAACTTGCATATAGTTAGAGTTTTTCAGCCTCTCCACAGCAAAAGACTTGGTCACTTTTGCAATTACTTTTTGTCTTATACTGCAGGTCATTTGCTTTGTCCTCGATGGTTTGAAGTTTTAAAAAGAAACTTATTTATGAGTTAAAATCTCTTTTCTGAACTATTTTCTGTCAAGTGTAGGACTCTTTCTAGACTCTGTTCTTTAAACCATTGTCATGGTTGGTTGTCAAGTTACTTTCCTACTTCAGTTATTATGTCTTGATGCTTTCGACACAACCAAGTGTGGCAGCCTGTTCGATCCTTTGGATAAAGACACGAGTTCTCTAGACTCCCAACAGTTTGCTGGCGTTAGGCTACAGCTACAGCATAAACATTACCAAGATTTTCCTTTATTCTTTCGATCAATTATAATGCTTTTGTGAGAACTCTTCACTTTTTTTCTTTCTTAGAGAACCTTCTGAAAATTATGTTAGTAGCTATAGTAATCTGAAATATTCTGCACCATTGCCCATATCCAGATTCATATCTAGGCCTTCATCATCTATATCTTTTTATGATTCTTTGTATGCTTATGCAGCTGTTGTATTCTAAAACCTATTCTTTGTATGCTTATGCAGCTGTTGTATTCTAAAACCTATGTAATATATATTTTGTTTGCAGGGAAATAGAACAAATTTCAGCCGCATCAGGGAGGCTGAATCTGTTCCTGCTAGCCAAGAAATTGAACGTGCACCGAATTCTGATGTAGATTTATCTTCAAAATTTCACCCATATGATTATCAAGGAACATCACAAGTTACAGATACAGCTAGCCTGAACAGCGCTCAGGTTTCTGAGTATGAAGATGCTGAATCAGGTGTAGTTTGGTATATCTGTTGTGTTTTAAGCGTATGTTAATCAAAATCAATGAATATGTATGAATATTTTACAAATATCTGTCTTCCACGTATAGAGAAGTTACCACCACACATTTTTCGTTAGCATCTCACTTGTATAGATATTGCCAATGCAGCATACAACAACCAAGCAAGTCCAGGATTCCAGTCGTTTCAGGAGTTACAGTCCCCGTTGACACAGAATATGGGAGATAGTTCTATTCCTTATTATCCAGTTCCTATACCAAGTAATATTTTATATCCTTTTATACTCTTCTTTAATGTAACATCACTTGTCGAAATTGATAAGGTGTTTTCTGGACTATACGGGCGATGCTTTAGATCTATTTCATGTTTTATTTGAAAGAGATTCCAGAGTGTGTTATCTGACCTTTTTTTTTTTTTTTAACACCATAGAAGTCTGTTTCTCCAATTAAAAATTAAAAAGAAAAAAAGATGATAGAAGAAGAAAAAGATAATGAGAACATGCACAACAGACCATTTATTGCTGAGCTGCAGATAAATGCAGCCAAAACGAATGTGGGACTTTCTTCTTCTTTTATTTTTTATGTTTTCTTTTTTGGGCATTTATGTCATCTGTTCTTCCATATTGATGTAAATTTCATTATCCTTTTAGATAATTATCAAGGACCCCCTACACCTAGTCCTGGTATGAGTCTCGAATCAGTCACAGGAGAAAGAGTTACAACCACCATGGGTAATGGTCTGACATATGGGTTCGATCATGACCTTGATTTCCCAACTTGGGATAACATGAAGGAAAGCAGTAGTGCAGGTTATCAGCCTCTCAGTGTTCACACATCACTTCCTTCATCCCAGCCTAGTTTGATGAGTATTATGCCGGGACAAGAAAATAATCTCCTGGGTCAAGTTCTTCCTGGTGGCTTTGGTAAAAAGGACTTTGGAAGCAATATGGATGGCTTCAGAGAGTGGCAGGTACCATACCAATTAAATATTACACATTTGCTTACACACTACTGTAATAGGAGTCTTAAATTTAGAGTGAAGTCAGTCCGGGACACCCCTCCCTCTAGACATGTTTGGATAAGTGGCTCCTTTTATTTTTTTTATTATCTTTAGGTGGGTTTTCTTCCTCTTTTTTTTTTTTTTTTTTTTTTTTTTTTTTTTT